>CM051029.1:26276547-26281547 GCA_027627225.1 Congeria kusceri
GATAATTAAGAAAGTATAACATGTTCATAAGGAATTTCTACACGTGCACACTTTTAACGCGCGGATGTAATAATTTGGATGGTTTTTTTTTTCATTTTCACATCTACGCAGATATCTGAAATTATGTGCGTACATGTACACCCTTAATTTGTTTTCTGTGCGAATCGCCCGATTTTCAATGCGTAAGTTACCGTACACGGGCCTTAATTGTTCGTCAGGTAAGGTATGGCTGGGCTTAGTGTAAAGTATGGATGAGCTGTATGTAAGGTGCGAGAAAGCTCTGGGTTAGATAAGAATCTGCGCCCGTATTCACCAGTCCATTTTTAGACGTAAGAATAAAGAACAGACATCGACTAAAAAAAAATACTTCTGCATTCTTAAATATACAAGCTGCCCATGTTACTTATGTCTTTAACAAATTGTTCTTGTTCAGAATTGTAAGAATTTATTAAGAAAATAACAAATTGTTAAGAATGCAGTAATTAGAGTCAGTGAATACCATGTTAGATTCAAATTTACAGCGCTCGTAGAACAGAACATTTTCAAGAATATTCTTTATTCTTAGTCATAAGTCTAAAAATAGGTAAGTGACTACGGACCAAGATGTGCCCGTATGTGATCTGAGGCTGAGATGTGACTGTTCTGTGTGTTTGGTGAGGAAAGAATGCCCTGAATATGAGGTATTAATGAGCTGATTGTCAGGTATTAGTGAGATAAGTATAATTTAAAACATTGCACATACTCGTATGGTACAGTTTTATGAAGATTTAAATAGCAATTCCGATCATACACAATCTTTTGCTCTAGTTTTCAGTTAATTGCTCAACTGTGGAAACGTTACATTCGGAGGCCAAACAACAATCAATTTATTAGATATATATATATTTGACAAATGAAACTTTTTACCAACTGCCGGGACCAAGTCAAAGTAACTGTAATGATACGGAGCTGTTGTTTGGAGAACGTGTGCAAGTTAATCGCAAGCGTCTATGAACACTAGGAGCTGATAATTTAAAATATATTGTAATTTTAAATTTATAATCTAAATAATATAATTATGTTTTTTTTAACGAATTTGAAATGAAAAGACTGTTGTAAATGTGTTAAGTGTGTAACCTAGTTTACAGGTAAAACTTTGAACTATTAATAAACTGTGTTACGAATTAGTTATTTACATATTTGGAGACAAACGCCATATGCCACATTTAACCTATTCAGCTTTATCGAGTCAACGCTTTGACTTACTTATCGAGACATGTATTTACAATGTACATTCCGTTGAAAGCAATCAATGCTAGTATACAAAACATAATATATAATCACTGCCGTTTATTGTGCAAATGGTATTATTTCCGCATTATTTTACAGTCGAAGATCTCCGTTCACTTTCATCCAGACATTGAATACCAAACAGTGGTGAAATCAGTGTGTTGCGATCTTTAAAAAAAAGCATGTCACACTTGCTGTACAACAATTCGTTTATAACGTATAACCCGACTGTTGTATTTAAATACAAGCTAAAATTTATAACTGCTTTTTGGTTTCAACGATATGTTTTAAGGAAGATGAAAACGTTCGATCCACACACTATAAGCAAAATACGCGTATACCATTGCATTTGTTATGTAAATGGTGTATATGAAGGTTGAACCTAAGACTTCGGCATTTGTTATGTAAATGGTGTACATAACGCTTGAAACTAAGGCTTCGACATTCGTTATGTAAATGGTGTACATAAAGCTTGAAACTAAGGCTTCGGCATTTGTTATGTAAATGGTGTACATAACGCTTGAAACTAAGGCTTCGACATTCGTTATGTAAATGGTGTACATAAAGCTTGAAACTAAGGCTTCGGCATTTGTTATGTAAATGGTGTACATAACGCTTGAAACTAAGGCTTCGGCATTCGTTATGTAAATGGTGTACATAAAGCTTCAAACTAAGGCTTCGGCATTTGTTATGTAAATGGTATACATAAAGCTTGAAACTAAGGCTGCGGCATATGTTATGTAAATGGTGTACATAAAGTTTGAAACTAAGGCTTCGGCATTAGCACACTGATTTCCTTTTAAAGACACAAATCCCATGGTATGGTTACTTTAGTGTTACTAGATGATCTTGTAGTTTGCTTAGCTCATCCATTTAGCTGTATGCGCACTAAAATGTCTAGCATCCACGTCAATAGTTAGAACCTAGCTACTTCTGACTGATAACGTGTAATTAAAAGAGACAAGTTTATTTTACAAACAGGTGTGTAATTTGAAACATACATAGAATGCCAACTAGTCGACTGTGTCATAATAAGAAGCTCGCTATCAATGACCATACTGACTGGCGTTTAAATAAACACATCCATATGCAACAGGAACAATCGCATTCATGACATTGAAAACACCGTTACAGACAAACGTATTAGTTCCAGTTTAGTCCTATTTTTACGTACAAAACGACAGATCTTACGATTGTATTTGCCATATTGCTGTTGTAGACATATATAACTTAGTATACATGCATATTTAGTAATACATGTGGTTGGAGAAAGAGTATATGTAAATATCGGGTCGACGTAAAAGTGTGTTAAATTAAAGTATTTATAAATTTATAATGAATCGATATTTACTTTATGCGTGGAATTGCTGTTACCGGTATATTGTGTAAAAAGTTACTGTCGACAACAACCATGAGGTTATTAATGAGCAAAGTAAGTGTAATACATGAGTAAACTAAGTGTGAGCTATGAGTGTGCGAAGTGTGAGGTATACGTGTGCTGTGTTTTAGGTTTGAGCTTCGAAATCGTGATTTAATCCCTACGCGAATATATATATATATGTGTGTGTGTGTGTGTGTGTGTGTGTGTGTGTGTGTGTGTGTGTGTGTGTGTGTGTGTGTGTGTGTGTGTGTGTGTGTGTGTGTGTGTGTGTGTGTGTGTGTATAAACATATTTTATTAATATAAACATATCAAATAAAAACTATAATGTATTGTAGCATACCGCCATATTTGGTATACTATAATTCTATTCTGTTCGCGATGGCAACAAGGCAACTACGAATTATTCCAAGACAACCGGTTTCTGTTTTAACATATATTTAATCGTTGCATAAATTTGAGCATCATGCACGTATGCAGCAATGTACTATCATGTATAAATGAATAGTTAAAATAGCTCTGATAAACTTTTGAGCTCTCTGGATTTCATATAACTCATTTCGGTAGAGCTTAAGAAGCTTACTGTAAGATCTATACTGTATTAATTTTGATTAAAGATTAAGCTTACCATCTTGGGAATGTTGTATGAAGATCTAATAATATGATCTAAACTATGGATCGACTTAGTAATTGTAAAGATCGGAACTATGTGATCTTGAAAGATCTGACGTTGGTGATCATGAAAGATCTTACTTTGGTGATCATTAAAGATCTGACTTTGGTGATCATGAAAGATCTGACTTTGGTGATCATTAAAGATGCCGAAAGTTTGTTTACCTGCGCTATTTATACCTGTCGCACAGCAACTTAGGATTAGGACTATGAGCACCAACCAATCAAAATGACTTAGGAATTTCCTCAGCCAATCAAAATGACTTCGGATTTACAACAACCAATCAAATGCATTTAGGAATCCTAATCCTACAACTAGTTCTGCAGCGCCAAAAATTTAAAGATAAAAGTCATTTTTTACTCTAACAATAACTATTTATGTTTATATATATATATATATATATATATATATATATATATATATATATATATATATATATATATATATATATATATATATAAACAAAAGACTTTGCATTATACAATAGACAAATACACTACTGTCTGACCTAAACAAATTTGCAGTTATAACAGAGAAGAAATATTTCGGGTACAAATATCCGAAAACATGCCACAGCTAAAAACTTCCTTAGGAATGGCAAAATTTACGAATATAACAATAATAATAAACAGTTAACAACAATTAATAGTGCTTAGAGTAAAATATCAGCATATTATTATAAATATGCTAAGTTAAATCGCTTGGATAATAATATAACAATAAAATCGCAACAAGATGATGGTAAGGCTAGCATCATTGCAGACGGACAGTGACAGTAAGTTTTTTGGAATTAAAGTTATTTTCATTTCATTATAGTACACATGCCTTAATAATTAATTTCAGTTCATATGTGATAACATACTAACAGCTATTTTAATGAATGAGTTAGGTGGATGAATGATTTTACAATAAACAAATAATAATTGTTCACTTTATGAACTTGACAATAATAAACATGGTAATGCATAGTTACTGCATACTCCAGGGCCTTACAGTATTGAACTATCTTGCAATAGTGTTGTTCCTTTTTCTAATATAGTGTAATACAATTTAGCCGTATTGTAGCCGCCGTACATCGAGTAATACAAAATATAAGTATCAAAGACAAAGCGTGGGCTACGTAAAGCTGACTAGGGTAGATGTAGCATATGTTGTTGTTTCTCAAAATATGTAAATTAACCCATTTTATCGCAGATTTCCCCTACATACAGCTCATGTAATACAAAGTTTCACGTAGAACTCTGGTATTCGCGAAACACATTTACATACATTATAACTCACGAATCAAAGACACGAGTTTAGTTTCGAAGGATAAAATCGCTTACAGTTAGAAATGTAATTTTACTTATATGTTCACTGGGGTTCATCTTTTTGGAATATTACATTATTATATACCTAAATATGCACGTATATGTATAAACACAGTGAAATGTAACAAGAGTAAAACTATAATATGTTGCACTTTCATGAAATGCGGTTTCTCCTTTTCGCAACATATTGTCATACAGCTTTTAGCTTATTTTTACAGCCTTAACATGTGCATCGAATTAAATTTGTAAACGTTCAACATTGTTTTTGTTATTTAACTTTATATTAAATGACAAAAAAATGGTATTTATTTTGCAGTAAACGTGTACGGACTATCACATGATATAAGTATCAACGACAAAGCGTGGGCT